>QRDG01000414.1:2279498-2311232 GCA_012064385.1 Puccinellia tenuiflora
AGTCTTGTACCTTGGCCTTGAGTGCCTCCTTGGTGGGCCCATGTGCGATGGACCCACTTTGACCGCATTTGGGGAACCCCATGTTCCACTTTTGCGACAGTAGCCCCCGGGCATAGTCCCGGCGGCCACGCCCTTCTGCCACCGGGGCTATGACCAAAAAAGAGTCAAAGTGGGTCCCCGGCATCAGGTCTTGAGCGTCTTGTCACATCTGTCAGAGCCGCGCACTACGGAGGTGCGCGTCCCACGGGTCTTGAAGTTATCCATCCGGTGGAGTAATTGCGCCAGCCTCCTCGATTCTCGGGAACGGAGAAAGCGAGGCGACGGCAGCTGAAGGCGTATCCGAGCCTTCATAAAGGCAGGGATACCCCTCAGGATCCTCATTCGTCTTCGCTCCTTCCTCAACCCCACTCTTCCTCGGAGGTGAGCACGTCGATGGCGGGGGCTAAGAGAGGAGCTGGTCGCTCGCGCTCGTCCTTGGCGGGGGCAAAAATGGCATTCGGTAGTCGCGGAAGAGTTGCCCCCCGAGGCCGAGCGAGGCGCGGTCGTGGCGGCGACCGCGGTCGTGGAAGCCGAGGTCGTGGAGGCCGCGGAGCGGGAGATTCGTCGAGCCCTCCCTCGCGGAGGGCGACCCACACCGGCTTCCCTCCGTTTGTGTTTATTGTGGATCTGGAGAGAAGACTGCGCAGCAGGCTTCATCTGACGGACTCCTTCGCGGCGGCGGTGGACACGGACGACGACCGACCCACCGGTTACTGGCTGCAGGTCGAGGGCTGCCCCAACGGCCCCTCCTGGGTCGAAGCGGAGTACACCGTCGACGGCTCCTTGCTCCTGGGGAAGTGATGGAAAGCGTTCGCGCGCTCCCGTCACCTTACCCGGGGGCAGTACCGGTCGTTCGAGTACGACCGGGATGAGACACTCTCCGTGAAGATCTTCCGTGCCGATGGAGAACGCGAGGATTGCTGCATGGAGAGTGACAGCAGCAGTCGCAGCAGCTGCTACAACGAGGGGGACGATGATGAAGATGAAGAGGACTCCCTCAGCATCAAGGCCGAGAGGAGCCCGCTTCCCTGAAGATGCGGGGGCGGCACCGCAACAGCGCCCCCCGAAGATGTCCTTGACCTCCTTCTTGGCGGCCTCATCGACGTACTTCTGGAAGTAGCGCCTTCCGTGGTGCGGGGACGCTCCTTGCTTGCTTATGAGCCAACCTTTCTTTGTAAAAAGTAGGCCCCATTGTAGACTTTTGGAAGACGAAAAACTTGTACTCTTGTTATCGCTTGGCCTTCAAGCTAAATAGATGCGATCGAGAACGGTTTTCTGCAAAACTCGCTCTTGATTGCGGCGCTAGGTGAATCGTCAGAGGGGCCAGTGGGGAACAGAGGGCCTATAAAAGACTCTCTAGCCCCCAGCTCCTTGGCCACCCTTAGTCTTGCTTCTTCTTGCTTCTTGCCCTCCCTACCCCTTCACAAACCACAAGGCCATGTCGGGGGAGGTAGGGATGTCCTTCTCAGGGACGTCGACGGCGGCGCCCGTGCACCGAGGTGCGGCAGAGGCTCCCAGGGGAACTGGGGCCTGTGCCGCTGGGGAAGAGAATGAGGTCGTGTCGCGCCTGGCCCTCGCTATGGGCATTTCACGCTTGGCGACGATCTCTAGTCCCGCAACCCAGGCGGAGGCTCGGGTGCGTGCGCTCCGCAGGGCTCAGCTTCTAGCGGCCTTGAAGGAGAAGACCGCGGGGATCCCGGAGGCATCCCAGCTCTGGGAGGAGTTTGACACCATCGAACAGGTCAGTGTTGCGTTTCTTTCGGCCCCTCGCTCCTCTTGGGCCTGGTCTAGATCCTGACCGAACTTGTCCCCTTTCACAGGCGGACGACAACGCCATGAGCGAGGTGGTGGCCGAGGTGGTCTCCCTGCTCCACTGCCTGGCGCCCGGACGCACCAGACAGCCAGGAGACGCCTGAAAAAATCATTCCGGGTTCTCCCTCTCCTCCCAGGCGTCCTCGGGAATGGAGAGGTCCCCCGTTGGGCATGAACAAGGCAAGGGCGCACAGCAAGGAGCGCTAACCCCAAGCTAGCCTTAGTAGCACAGGGTCTAGTAGTTGCACAACCGAATGTAAATTCAAGAATGTAATTCATAATGTAAATTCGGATGTATGCAACCCTAGACTCAACTCCCGGGGTCATTTCCCAAATCTTCCTTTGCACTAACGCGCCATCTGGTTTTCAGAGGAGGCCGCTTAAGTGCAAGGCACTCTACCTCCGCACGATAGATGTACCCCCTAAGTCGGACTATACCTTCCGGGAGTCCTTCGCCACTGTCCACGGGTACTAGGCCAGAGGGAAACGGACCGTTCACCGGGGTGGTCGCATACCCACGCAAAGGCTCTCATCAACCGTCAAGCATGCGCAGGTCGATGGTATATTGACTCCGAGCGAGATGTTATGCCTAAATGCAGGATGCTGATGCAAGGACTTATCTGTTTTCTGTCGCGTCTCTGGCCCATCCATCCTTCCCGGGTGTCGAACTCCTTCTTTCGTGTCCCGCTGCCCAATCCTGCCCCAGGAAGGAGCTACACACAATGGACCCTCTTTCCTATCATGCTAGCGTGTTATCCGAAGCAAACCGCAAGCACAGTTGGTAGTACATTTCTGTGGTGAGGTGCGTTTCACCATAGCACTGCCCGATTCCCCTTTCGCGGCAGCACGTCATGATCGGGCGGTGGTGCCTAGCCTGCAAGGCCACTCGCGGCGCTTCTACCCATCTGCCACCGGCACATACCAGCCCCCTGCTTACGGGTTGCTAAGGATGACACGCTTCCATCGAAGGATTGAGGCTCACGGAAATTGAAATAACTTATCTTTTATTCTCCTGGCGACGATTCTTAGACCGTATTACAGAACACTAGCCCCTCAGGCGTGCTTTAACGGATCCGACGTTTGCGATTCATGTTCGTAATCAGGGGTAGAATTTCCGAAGATTCTCGATGTTCCAGGCGTTGCCTTCCGGCCGGCCTTGCTCGTCCTCCAGGTACACCGTTCCGGGTTTCAGGGTATGTGTCACCTGGAAGGGTCCTTCCCACTTTGATGACATTTTGTTCAGGCCTTCCATGTTTTGCCTTTTGCGGAGTACCATGTCCCCGGGTTGCAGCTCCCGCGAGCGAACATGACGACTGTGGTATCGGCGGAGTCCTTGTTGGTACCGATCTGACCGTAAGGAGGCCCGGCACCTTCTCTCTTCCAACAGGTTTATGTCATCGATCCTCCGCTCTTCTTGCGTGTTCTCATCGTATGCGAGCACCCGGGGTGATCCGTACTTGAGCTCTGATGGCAGGACAGCTTCAGCTCCGTAGACGAGGAAGAAAGGTGTCTCTCCAGTGGCTCTGCTTGGTGTTGTCCTGAGTGACCACAGCACGCTTGGCAGGTGATTAATCCAGTTTTTTCCCTTGTTCTCCAGCTTGTCAAAGGCTTTGGTCTTTAATCCCTTGAGAACTTCTGCATTCGCTCGCTCTACTTGCCCGTTGCTTCTTGGGTAGGACACCGAGGCAAAACACACCTTGACGCCCATTTCTTCGCATAAGTTGAGGAAGGCTTTGCTTGTGAACTGAGTGCCATTGTCGGTGATGATTCTGTTTGGTACTCCAAACTGGTAGATGATTCCTTCGATGAACTTGATGGCAGCCTGAGTCGTTTGATGTGGAACTGGCATTGCTTCCACCCACTTTGTGAACTTGTCGATTGCCACGAACAGGTACTTGTGACCTCCCACAGACTTTGGTATCTTGCCGATGATGTCCAGCCCCCAGACCGTGAACGACCAGGAGATTGGTATCGGCTGCAACGCTTGAGCTGGCTGGTGCGTATTCTTGGCGTAGTACTGGCAAGCTTCATAGTTCTTGACTAGCCGCTCCGCGTCATGAAGTACTGCTGGCCAGTAGAACCCTTGGCAGAAAACCTTCCCCGCCAAAGATCTTGAAGCCACACGACTTGAGCATATCCCTTCGTGTATGTCCCTCAGTAGTTCTTGGCCTTGTTCTTGCGATATGAACCGTAGCTTGACTACGTTTTCGCGCTGCCGGTAGAGCTCGCCGTCGATTAGGACGTAGAGCTTTGCCCGGCGGGCCACTTGCTCGGCTTTGTGGTCATCCTCCGGGAGGGCGTGTTCCACCATGTACTTGATGATGTCCTGGGCCCAGGGTGGGTGGGTCCGTTCCACCAGCAGTACCTCCTGGCTAGAAGGAAGCAGAGCTTCTTCTGCCGCACGCACTGCCGGGTCCTGGGCTTCTGGGCTGGCTACCCGTGTTGTTGATGTAGAAGGGTTTCCAGCCTCCTTTGTCGCTGAAGAACTTGGCTTCAGCCTCTCGGGTGAGACTGAAGGCCGCTTGAGCACCTCGATGTAGATCCCGGGAGGTACCGGTTCTCGCTTGGACGCCAGTTGTGATAGCTCGTCCGCAGATGTGTTTTCCTCCCGCGGCACGTAAGCAACTCTAAAGCTACTGAAGCGCCGCTGGAGTTTCCACACTTCTTCGACGTACGGCGCTATCTGAGGACAGGCATACTCTTTGTTGACTTGCTTGATGACTAGCTGAGAGTCACCCTTGACGATGATCTTGCCGATGCCGAGGCCGATGGCAGCACGAAGTCCCGCGAGCAGACCCACGTACTCCATCGTGTTGTTGGAGATGTTTCCTTGGTAGTGCATTTGGACGACGTACTTCAAGCGCTCACCGGTTGGTGAAGTGAGGACGACCCCGACACCTCCTTGCCCCTTGGTTTAGGAGCCGTCGAAGTGCATGGTCCAGGTGTCGGGATCCTCCTTCCCGGGAGGCTCGTCTCCCCCTCCGGGTTGTCGATCGCCGTCTCGGTCCACTCGGCTGTGAAGTCAGCCAGTGCTTGGCTCTTGATGTTGTCCGTGTGCTCGAACTTGAGCCCGAAGCCCTGGAGTTCCATGGCCCACGCCGAGATGCGTCTGGTGGCCAGCGGGTTCTCTAGAGGACTCCTTAGGTTGTACTTGGACACCACCGTGATTGGGTGCCCCTCGAAGTATGGCCTCATCTTGCGGGAGGTGATAAGGATCGCTAGCAGCAGCTTCTGCATCATAGGATACCGCTCCCGGGCGTCGCGCAGCACTGAGCTGACGAAGTAGACCGGGTGCTGCACCTTCCGGGTTGCCGATCCTTTGGCGGGTTCGACGTCCTCCATATCCTTGGCGCTCTGGGGTGTTGTCGGAGTAGCCCCCGGCTGCGTCGCCTTGGAGTGTATTCCTTCGTCCTCAACGTGTGGCTCGATGTTTACGGGAGGGGGCGGGGTGCTGGGATCTTCGAACCCCTGAACACCCGGGAACGGGTCCCCGGGACGCTTGCCCTTGCTTGGCTTCTTTGGAGATGTATCGCGCTCGGCCACCAGCACGGCGCTGACCACTTGGTTAGTGGCCGCGATGTACAGCAGTAGGGGCTCCTTCTCCATTGGGGCCACGAGGACGGGTGGCGAGGCGAGGTAGCTCTTGAGCGATTGGAGAGCTTCCTCAGCCTCGGGGTTTCGTCTACGCTCGAGTTCTACGTACTAGCAAGCATCGCAGAGACACAAGGAGATTACCCAAGTTCGGGTCGCCCGGAGGCTAACAACCCTACTCCTGCATGTCTGGATTGAGAGGTTGATGTAGGGTGTTGCCCGATCTTCACGGATTTGAGGGGGAAAAGAGGATGAACACGGAGAACACGGAGGTGGAAACGAAGAACATGAGGGGAAAAGGGCAAATTCGTGGGGGATAACTCGTGAAGCCTACAAGGGAGAATCACCCGGCAACAAACCCCCAACGGAGCAGCCTCCGGATCCCAAAACCCAAGTCAACAACACGCTTAATGAAACCGATTTCTCTTACCGGCCGGTCCACCGATCCAATAGAATCCACAAGGGAAAGATTGGTTTGCACTACTAGAGACACCTCAGTGAAAGAGTAGCAACAACAAGAGATTCATCATCCTCCTCGGAGGAACCCATCACGGGAAGGAGCAACACTCAACTCTAGTTCATTCTTCTCTACCTCAAACGGAAAAGGGGGAAAGCTATTTATAGTTTTAGTACAAAGGGGGGGAGTAAGGTGGGGGTCCGGCCTGGGGGCCGGCCGTGTGATGTAGCCCAACCCAACGACATCACCATGTCAAGCATGCCAACAAATGCCAAGTCACCATGGACGTCAAAGGTGAACTCCATCCTCTTCGAGATCTCATTTTCTACCCTTTGGAATGGTATGCTACTTGAGCATCCACCCATTTGCATTGCTAGGTTTGACACGATGGATACGAAGCCGATGGGAGGTGCCGAGGAAGCCCAAGAGTTGATTTCATCCAAGGCATACGCGTGGATGAGGAGAAGGAAGCGTCATGGACAAGGAGAGGAAGAAGGAGGCGAAATCAGGCAGGCCGGCCTCCAGCCCGGCCTAGGCCGGCCCCCAGGCCGGCACCCCACCAGAGCCGGCCGGCCTCCCAGCCGGCCTAGGCCGGCCCCCAGGCTGGCACCCAACCAGAGCCGGCCGGCCTCCCAGCCGGCCCAGGCCGGCCCCCAGGCCGGCACCCCTCCAGACGACGCCGGCCTCCAGGCCGGCCACCAGGCCGGGCCCCCTACAGACGCCACCGGCCTCCAGGCCGGCCCAGGCCGGCCCCCAGGCCGGACCCCCACCTTTCAGCTCCTTTTGCACTAAGACTATAAATAGCTTTCCCCCTTTTCCATTTGAGGTAGAGAAGAATGAACTAGAGTTGAGCGTTGCTCCTTCCCGTGATGGGTTCCTCCGAGGAGAATGATGAATCTCTTGTTGTAGCTACTCTTTCACTTAGGTGTCTCTAGTAGTGCAAACCAATCTTTCACTGCGGTGATTCTATTGGATCGGTGGACCGGCCGGTAAGAGAAATCGGTTTCATTAAGCGTGTTGTTGACTTGGGTTTTGGGATCCGGAGGCTGCTCCGTTGGGGGTTTGTTGCCGGGTGATTCTCCCTTGTAGGCTTCGCGAGTTATCCCCACGATTTGCCCTTTTTCCACTCGCGAATCTCCCTCGTTTCCCCTCGTGTTCTTCGTGTTCATCCCCGTTTCCCCCTCAAATCCGTGAAGATCGGGCAACACCCTACATCATATGGTATCAGAGCAAGGGTTGCCACGGATTTGCCTTTGTTTCCACCCCCATATCCACAAAAATTTTCTTTGATTTTGCTAATTTCGAAAATTTCCACCAAAAATAGCCTCAAATTGCTTTTGGTTCGATCTGAGATTCTTGTGAGTTTTGGTAGGTTTTGATCCATGGATCCTTTGCTATACTTGTTGATCTACCTCCCTTTGCATTCCCATGGCCAAATTCCTTTGATTTCCCCACCGATTTGGTGTTTTTCGGGCCGTTTTCCGCCCAAAATCGCCCATTTTCGCGTCCCGGAGGGTAGTGTCGGCCGGCCTCCAGCCCGGCCTAGGCTGGCCTCTAGGCCGGACCCCCGGCAGAAGCCGCCGGCCTCCAGCCCGGCCCAGGCCGGCCCCCAGGCCGGTTCCCCTGCTGAAATTTTGTTTTGGCCATAACTTTTCACTCCGGACTCCGTTTTTGGTGATTTTCGTCTCTAATCGAAGCTACGGACAAGCTCTACATCACCACGGCGGTTGATCCATCATCTATTGCCACCATATTCCGTGAACAAGGAAGGGACATTCCACTCCAACGGGTGAAGATCGCCGACGAAAGGTATAACATCCCCGAACCTTCTCCCACCTTGCATCACTTGTTAGCCAAGCCATTTGTGCTTATCTTACCTATTGATACTAGCTCATCTATGATTGCTTGGGCTTTGCACACTTGATACCTCGTAGTGTTCCGAGCAAACCTTGTATGCGCTAGTTGATATAGTCCTTGTTGGCAAGCAAGAAAGAGGCAAAAGAAAAAAGAGAGTAAGAGGCCAAAAGAGAGCATATAAAAGAATCAAAAGAGAGAAAAGAAAAAGAAAGATCCTCTTTGCCATATCTCTTGTAGGTCGCGCTAGCTCGATGAAAAATTAATAGGTGTGGTATCTTTGTGCAAATCTTGTAGCCCACCAATAAATTGCAATCGAGTTGGTTCTCTTACTTGCCTCGAGCTTTAGTCTTCGCTAGGTCCATCGCTAGCTCTTTTTTGGTTGCACGAGTCCCTCTCTTCAAAGCGTGTGTTTCTATGTGCTTCACTCCTATCTTTTGAGATCGACTTGTATTTTCTTTGTGGTCATCGTGGTTCTCTACTTGCCCTTACAATATCTTGGTTTCCGGTTGTTCCATTTGCTTTCCACAATTCATACCTATCCACTCATAAGCCGTGTGTGTTTTGGAGTTGCGTTTGGATCTTTGAAATTCAAGTCACCCGCATTCTTGTGTATCGGTTTCTCTTGGCATTGTCCACTAGTTCCAATACTATCTACTAGGTGAGGTTGGTTTCTTAGTTCCTTTCAACTCCACATATATATACACTTGTCTTGTGATTGACCATGTCTAGTGAGAGCGGAGCATCCTATGGAGGCCATGATGATGAGAACATAATAAGCGACAACGACTTCGGCGCGCCAAGCATGGATGACATCATGAGCGACAACGACTACGGCGCCCCAAGCATGAATGACATGGTGGACCACGACATCGACGTCACTTCCACGATCATGGACTACATGGCGGAGCACCACCACTACTTCGACTACAACTCCAATGAGGTGGTGGAACTCTACATCGACGACAACGTACGCCGCTATGAGGAGCGCCATCAGGCCGCGCAACGTGAAATCGCTGAGCGCTTCGCTCAAATACAAGACGACCAACGTGAGAACAAGGCGCGTTCCATTCGTCTCGAGGAGTTGCTTCTCGAAAGACGACACCGGCACTCTTCGAGATCAAGCTCAAGGCATCTTCGCCTAGAGGACAAGGAGACACGCCCTCCTCCTCGACGTCAAGCTACCTCACCCTCAAGACGGCGGCCAACGCAAAGTGCCTATGCACACGAGTCTTCATCAAGGAACTCCAAGGATCTTCATCGGCGTACGTCTACTCATGATCATCATCGACGCCACTATGAGGACTCAAGCTACTCAAGGCCACGCCATCACGCATCTACATCAACTTCCAAGATGGCGGCAAGTACACATCATAGGGAGTCTCCTCCGCGCGCCACAACCAAAAGAGCGTCCAAGCATAGATCAAGCTACACGAAGGAATTGGACAAACTCAATGCCATCCTCGACGAGTGGAAGACCAAGCGCGACACCGAAAATGCCAACTTCGAGCAAGCCAAGCTCAAGGCCGACGCCGATGGCGACAAGCTCATGGCCGACCTCAAGACCATCCGCGAGGAGTTCGTTGCCGGGTTATCCAAGTTCTTCACGCCCTCACATGACTCTTCACCGAGCTTATTGTCGATGCCACTACAAGTTGGTGACCAAGAAGATGGCGAGAAGACGGTCGAGCATGGGAGTTTCCCTTCGACCAAGGAGGCGAGCATGGAGGATGCTTCCACTATGGATGTCGAGTCAAGTGGAGATGCCGAGCATGGGATGTTCCCTTCGGCAAAGGAGTCGAGTGATGATGCCCACCCTACGGCATTCACCTTTGGAGGCGAAAAGGTTGAGGAGGTTGAGCATGGGAGTTTCCCTTCAACCAAGGTGGCGATTGGAGTTGAGCATACCGAGCCTATCCATATGTGCTTGAATGATGAGATGGTACCAATCCCATGTGAGAATGAGAGCCACCTAGCCCACTTGAGTGAGAGTGCAAGTGAGTTGAGTGCCTCCACCATATGCGAGATTGAGTGCTTACATTTTGAGGGAATGAGGGATACACCACTTGAGTTGGGAGAGGTAGTTGATAGGTCAAGTGAGGACATTTCGATTTCTAACAACTTACCCTCTACCTCTAGTGTTTTCTCTCATGTTCTACTAGGTTCCATGGATGATGAGACGGCAAGCTTCGCCATGATGGTGCCTCTTATGGAGAAGATGTACATGGAGGATGAAGACGATGCCACCCCATGCTTACATGAAGATGTACAAGTCGGCTACATGGACGCCGCTACCTCTACCACAACACCTACTTCTCATGAGCGGGACTACAAAGGTACGCATATGGGTGTTGATGATGCCATGATCCCACTAGTGGACATGATGACTTGTGATTGCTTGCATGCTATGGATGATCCTTTTGATGCCACATATGCTTCTTTCATATCCCCATGTGATACCTTGTCCAAAACCAATGTTGATCATGTGGAATTACCTAATTGTGATGATCTTTCCATACCCATGCCTTGCTATGAATCTTTCCAATTTTCTCCCATTGTTGCATCCAAGACGTTGAACAATTTCTCTTTCCAATGCTTGGATTGCAATAATGTTGATATGATGTCTTATGAGAATGCCCCCATAGCTTTCTCAAAATTTGGAGATTCTTCCTTTTGCCATGTTGAGAATTTACCCTTCCTTTTGCATATTGACCACTCACATATGTCATACATTCCTTTTGATATTGGTGTGTTTGGTGATGTGCAAATGGATAGATGTGTCATAATGGATGATGCATTCATGTACCATGCACACAATTTCTTTTTATGGAATTTCGTGTGTAATGGCTCATGCTTCATAATGTCAACTTCAACTGAACATGAGTTGACAAAAAGAGCTCTTGAGAGCATTTTCCATGAGAGTTGTGGCTCCGGCCAACCTCTATTTCCTTTTCCATGTTTTGCATCGAACAAATTGACCAATTGCTCTTTCCTTTGGTTCGCGTGCAAACATGTGAGTGCTTTAGTTTTCCTTTGTGACATTCATGCTCCCTTGATCTTCCTTGTAGATGATTTATGTGTTGCCACAAAGTTGATGAGCAATTTCCCTTTCCTTATGTTTGTTGGTCACCATAATGATATTTTTAGCATGTCTTGTCATGAGGCCTTGGGATGTTATCTTCTTGGTGTTGCAACAAAATTGATGAACACTTGCTCTTCTCTTTGCTTTGTTTGCACCCATGATGGCGATGATAAGAGCCTCTCTCACCTTGTGTGGTTCACAAACCTCTCTTTCCGACGCTTTCAATGCAATGAACATCATATGGTTCAAAATGAGATAGCTTTCTTAGCCTTCTCAAATTTTCTTGGAGATTTTGTGTTCCCAAATTTTGAGGATGTTTGGACGAGTTGTTTGCACATTGACCTTGCATTTGTATTCCATTCCATATATTTGTGTTGTGCTAATGGTGTTATGAACAAATTGGGACATGTCATCAATGATGTGCTCCTCTATCATGCACGCACATGTTTTGCTTGGTCTTTGGTGCGTATAGGTATCAATGGCGGCATGGTGACTTCCACTTCAACGTCAAGCCATCTATCTCCTTCACATGATGAGGACGTGCTAGCGTCGAGGACGACGCTTTTCGAAGGAGGGGGAGATGATGTAGCCCAACCCAACGACATCACCATGTCAAGCATGCCAACAAATGCCAAGTCACCATGGACGTCAAAGGTGAACTCCATCCTCTTCGAGATCTCATTTCCTACCCTTTGGAATGGTATGCTACTTGAGCATCCACCCATTTGCATTGCTAGGTTTGACACGATGGATACGAAGCCGATGGGAGGTGCCGAGGAAGCCCAAGAGTTGATTTCATCCAAGGCATACGCGTGGATGAGGAGAAGGAAGCGTCATGGACAAGGAGAGGAAGAAGGAGGCGAAATCAGGCAGGCCGGCCTCCAGCCCGGCCTAGGCCGGCCCCCAGGCCGGCACCCCACCAGAGCCGGCCGGCCTAGGCCGGCCCCCAGGCCGGCACCCAACCAGAGCCGGCCGGCCTCCCAGCCGGCCCAGGCCGGCCCCCAGGCCGGCACCCCTCCAGACGACGCCGGCCTCCAGGCCGGCCCAGGCCGGCCACCAGGCCGGGCCCCCTACAGACGCCACCGGCCTCCAGGCCGGCCCAGGCCGGCCCCCAGGCCGGACCCCCACCTTTCAGCTCCTTTTGCACTAAGACTATAAATAGCTTTCCCCCTTTTCCATTTGAGGTAGAGAAGAATGAACTAGAGTTGAGCGTTGCTCCTTCCCGTGATGGGTTCCTCCGAGGAGGATGATGAATCTCTTGTTGTAGCTACTCTTTCACTTAGGTGTCTCTAGTAGTGCAAACCAATCTTTCACTGCGGTGATTCTATTGGATCGGTGGACCGGCCGGTAAGAGAAATCGGTTTCATTAAGCGTGTTGTTGACTTGGGTTTTGGGATCCGGAGGCTGCTCCGTTGGGGGTTTGTTGCCGGGTGATTCTCCCTTGTAGGCTTCGCGAGTTATCTCCACGATTTGCCCTTTTTCCCCTCGCGAATCTCCCTCGTTTCCCCTCGTGTTCTTCGTGTTCATCCCCATTTCCCCCTCAAATCCGTGAAGATCGGGCAACACCCTACATCACCGTGTCTGGAGGAGGCCCGGCCTGGGAGCCGGCCTAGGCCGGCCTGGAGGCCGGCAGCGTCTGGAGAGGGACCGGCCTGGGGGCCGGCCTGGGCCGGCCTGGAGGCCGGCAGCGTCGGGAGGGTGCCCGGCCTGGGAGCCGGCCTAGGCCGGCCTGGGGGCCGGCTGGCTCCTGCCTTGTCCTTTTGCCTTGACGCTTCCTCCTCCTCATCCACGCGCACGCCTTGGATGAAATCAACTCTTGGGCTTCCTCGGCACCTCCCATCGGCTTCGTATCCATCGTGTCAAACCTAGCAATGCAAAGGGGCGGATGCTCAAGTAGCATACCATTCCAAAGGGTAGGAAATGAGATCTCGAAGAGGAAGGAGTTCACCTTTGACGCCCTTGGTGACTTGGCATGTGTCGGGTGGCTTGTCATGGTGATGGACGTGGGTTGGGCTACATCAGAGTTGTATCATGGTGTAGCTTTACAATGGTGGATGTGGGTGAGAACCCGGGAGGTGTTGGATAGAGGTTGAAGACGAGCAGATCCTGGCCCGGAGGAGATCACCTCTCGCCTAAGCTAACCTTGGACTTGTGCACTGCCTAGCCTAGCCTCCAACTCGACGGTGTTCCGTCTTGTGATCTTGTTACCGTGCTGGTTCCTCTTCTTTTTCCCCCACTTTGGGTGTCTCGGTCCTCCTTTTATAGGCTAAGGGGATACCACAGGTGCACCCTTGTGGCCGAAGGGGTTTTGGCGGGAAAACCCCTCCGGGTTCTCCTTAGGAGGCGACGTGGCCTCCTCTCGTCAAAGTATTCTTCTCAGAGGGGGTAGGTGAGGTCGCCCACCTTTTCCAGGGAGGGCGGACAGAGGCTGACAGCTTTTCCGCATCTGGCCCCCTTTGGCGCCTCCATCTTCTTGGCGCCCAAGTCTTCTAGGAGCTTCCAGCCAGGGCTGGCAAACTTATCCTTTTAGCGCACTGGAGGTTGGTTCCCAGGGGTGAGCCTGGACTCCTGCCGGGCGTCGGGGTCCCGGGACCTCCATGCCTGCTTCCGGGTCGAGGGGGCCCCAGAGGGTCCCCGGGTCCTTTGCCTTGGTTGTCGATGTCGCGCACGTCGGGACGCCGTGGGGCAGATGGGGGCCCCATCTGCCAGTCTTGTACCTTGGCCTTGAGTGCCTCCTTGGTGGGCCCATGTGCGATGGACCCACTTTGACCGCATCAGGGGAACCCCATGTTCCACTGTTGCGACAGATGCCGATGAAGCCGTCCACACTCCGGAGTAGGATCTCGGCCCTCTCAACCTCACACCACACTTATATACATATGGTATTGCACGAACTAGGTTTTTATGGGATTCCGATGCTCCAGAGCCCCGCTTCAGCAAAACCCGAACCTGGTGGAATAGGTCAAACTACCCGTCTGTCCGTTCGACCGACGTATAAAGGGGACCAATGGACAACTTTTGCTTGGTAGTGTTAGGGTAGGCCAAATATATGAACATGGGAAACCAAAAATCTTCACGAGATTCCCACCGATTCGCCCGAAGGGTGTGTTTCGAGCTCTAATAAGTCGACAAACTTACTAGGGAGGAAGTGATGCTGATTAAGCCGCCCACACTCCGGAGTAGGATCTCGGCCCTCCCAACCTCACACCACACTTGCATACATATGGTATTGCACCAACTAGGTTTTTGTGGGATTCTGATGCTCCAGAGCCCCGCTTCGGCGAAACCCGAACCCTGGCGGAAAAGGTCAAACTTCCCGTCTGTCTGTTCGACCGACGTAGAAAGGGGACCAGTGGACACTTTTGCTTGGTTGTGTTAGTGTAGGCCATATATATGAACATGGGAAACCAAAAATCTTCACGAGATTCCCACCGATTCGCCCGAAGGGTACGGTGTGTTTCGAGCTCTAATAAGTCGATAAGCTTACTAGGGAGGATGTGATGCCGATGAAGACGCCCACACTCCGGAGTAGGATTTCGGCCCTCTCAACCTCACACCGCACTTGCATACATATGGTATTGCACGAACTAGGTTTTTATGGGATTCCGATGCTCCAGAGCCCCGCTTCAGCAAAACCTGAACCTGGTGGAATAGGTCAAACTGCCCGTCTGTCCGTTCGACCGACGTATAAAGGGGACCAATGGACAACTTTTGCTTGGTAGTGTTAGGGTAGGCCAAATATATGAACATGGGAAACCAAAAATCTTCACGAGATTCCCACCGATTCGCCCGAAGGGTGTGTTTCGAGCTCTAATAAGTCGATAAACTTACTAGGGAGGAAGTGATGCTGATTAAGCCGCCCACACTCCGGAGTAGGATCTCGGCCCTCCCAACCTCACACCACACTTGCATACATATGGTATTGCACCAACTAGGTTTTTGTGGGATTCCGATGCTTCAGAGCCCCGCTTCGGCAAAAACCGAACCCTGCTGGAAAAGGTCAAACTTCCCATCTGTCCGTTCGACCGATGTAGAAAGGGGACCAGTGGACACTTTTGCTTGGCTGTGTCAGGGTAGGCCATATATATGAACATGGGAAACCAAAAATCTTCACGAGATTCCCACCGATTCGCCCGAAGGGTGTGTTTCGAGCTCTAATAAGTCGATAAACTTACTAGGGAGGAAGTGATGCCGATGAAGCCGCCCACACTCCGGAGTAGGATCTCGGCCTCTCAACCTCACACGACATTTGTATACATATGGTATTGCACCAACTAGGTTTTTGTGGGATTCCGATGCTCTAGAGCCCCGCTTCGGCGAAACCCGAACCCTGGTGGAAAAGTTCAAACTTCCCGTCTATCCGTTCGACCGATGTAGAAAGTGGACCAGTGGACACTTTTCCTTGGTTGTGTTAGGGTAGGCCATATATATGAACATGGGAAACCAAAAATCTTCACAAGATTCCCACCGATTCGCCCGAAGGATGTGTTTCGAGCTCAAATAAATCGATAAACTTACTAGGGAGGAAGTGATGCGGATGAAGCCGCCCACACTCCGGAGTAGGATCTCGGCCCTCTCAACCTCACACCACACTTGGATACATTTGGTATTGCACCAACTAGGTTTTTATGGGATTCCGATGCTCCAGAGCCCCGCTTCAGCGAAACCCAAACCCTGGTGGAAAAGGTCAAACTTCCCGTCTGTCCGTTCGACCGACGTAGAAAGGGGACCCATGGATAACTTTTGCTTGGTTGTGTTACGATAGGCCAAATATATGAACATGGGAAACCAAAAATCTTCACGAGATTCCCGCCGATCCGCCCGAAGGGTGTGTTTCGAGCTCTAATAAGTCGATAAACTTACTAGGGAGTAAGTGATGCCGATGAAGCCGCCCACACTCCGGAGTAGGATCTCGGCCCTCTTAACCTCACACCACATTTGTATACATATGGTATTGCACCAACTAGGTTTTTGTGGGATTCCGATGCTCCAGAGCCCCACTTCGTTGAAACCCGAACCCTGGTGGAAAAGGTCAAACTTCCCGTCTGTCCGTTCGACCAACGTAGAAAGGGGACCAGTGGACACTTTTGCTTGGTTTTATTAGGTTAGGCCATATATATAAACATGGGAAACCAAAAATCTTCACAAGATTCACACCAATTCGCCCGAAGGGTGTGTTTCGAGCTTTCATAAATCGATAAACTTACTAGGGAGGAAGTGATGCCGATGAAGCCGCCCACACTCCGGAGTAGGATCTCGGCCCTCTCAACCTCACACCACACTTGTATACATATGGTATTGCATCAACTAGGTTTTTGTGGGATTCCGATGCTCTAGAGCCCCGCTCGGCGAAACCCGAACCCTGGTGAAAAGGTCAAACTTCCCGTCTGTCCGTTCGACCGACGTAGAAAGGGGACTAGTGGACACTTTTGCTTGGTTGTGTTGGGGTAGGCCATATATATGAACATGGGAAACCAAAAATCTTCACAAGATTCCCACCGATTCGCCCGAAGGGTGTGTTTCGAGCTCTAATAAGTCGATAAGCTTACTAGGGAGGATGTGATGCCGATGAAGCCGCCCACACTCCGGAGTAGGATCTCGGCCCTCTCAACCTCACACCGCACTTGCATACATATGGTATTGCATCAACTAGGTTTTTGTGGGATTCCGATGCTTCAGAGCCCCGCTTCGGCAAAACCCGAACCCTGCTGGAAAAGGTCAAACTTCCCATCTGTCCGTTCGACCGACATAGAAAGGGGACCAGTGGACGCTTTTGCTTGGTTGTGTTAGGGTAGGCCAAATATATGAACATGGGAACCCAAAAATCTTCACGAGATTCCCACCGATCCGCCCGAAGGGTGTGTTTCGAGCTCTAATAAGTCGATAAACTTACTAGGGAGTAAGTGATGCCGATGAAGCCGCCCACACTCCGGAGTAGGATCTCGGCCCTCTCAACCTCACACCACATTTGTATACATATGGTATTGCACAAACTAGGTTTTTATGGGATTCCGATGCTCCAGAGCCCCGCTTCGGCGAAACCCAAACCCTGGTGGAAAATGTCAAACTTCCCGTCTGTCCGTTCGACCGACGTAGAAAGGGGACCCGTGGATAACTTTTTCTTGGTTGTGTTAGGGTAGGCCAAATATATGAACATGGGAAACCAAAAATCTTCACGAGATTCCCGCCGATCCGCCCGAAGGGTGTGTTTCGAGCTCTAATAAGTCGATAAACTTACTAGGGAGTAAGTGATGCCGATGAAGCCGCCCACACTCCGGAGTAGGATCTCGGCCCTGTCAACCTCACACCACATTTGTATACATATGGTATTGCACCAACTAGGTTTTTGTGGGATTCCGATGCTCCAGAGCCCCACTTCGTTGAAACCCGAACCCTGGTGGAAAAGGTCAAATTTCCCGTCTGTCCGTTCGACCGACGTAGAAAGGGGTCCAGTTGATAGAGGCAAAGGTGTCCGATCTTTCGATGAGATGATACTATCGATTTGGGTGGCGTCGACGTTGACGATCCGACTACAAACGTGCGAGGACGCTGCGCCTTAGCAATCGCTACACCAACTCCGGGAAGGTTTATGACAGCGCCGTAGCACAATCGACCAAACCAACTAAGGTCTAATTCCTGCAGGCAATCGAAGAACAAGCAAGAACTAAGAATTGGCAATCTGAATATTGCAAATATGAATGATTAGAGATGAAAGTGGGGTTCCGAAGAGCGGTCTTGGTCTGGCCGATCTGGCACAAACGAAGTACGGCGAAGTTGTAGTGACGGCTAGCTAACTTTTGACTAAACAAAACCCAAGTCTAAAAGAAACCCTAGGTGTTGTATTTATGGAGAAAAGAGGGGAAATTCGTGCTCCCATGGGTGGGGCCACGAAATCCAGCCTAAACCTCTTTTTTCCATCAATACGGACTCTAAAAACTGCCCACAAAGGGGTATGACGAAAGTACATTGGCCTGGCCCAAAAATAAGGTGGCGCAGCACCTATAAAAGGACTTGGACGAAAATAATAAATTGGTAACTTGTATAATTCGTCCAAGACTTCATTTGGCATTACGATGGCTTCAGGCTGCGGTAGACTCCCTCTGTGGCAACATCATCTTCAGTACTTGCGTTCCTGCTGCCAGCTCCATGGACGATCATGCTCCAATACTTGTCCATCAACTCCTCGCTAGGTCCATTATTCCTAAGTGTAACAAACACATCGGTTTTAGGCAGTAGCATATTCTCATGTAAATTTGGAAGAGTTCCAAGAAACGAAAGTACCTGATAATTTAGTTGACGTGCACGAGCTCGAGTAATAGGTCCTTGTATTTGTGTAGTGGTAGGACTAGTGGTTGTAACTGTAGTTGGGATGTCCTCATCATCCTCCCCTTCTTGAATTGAAGTCGTCCTCGACACAACCTCATCTTCTTCACCGTAGTAGGGCTTCAAATCTGCAATGTTAAATGTGGGACTAACCCCATAGTCTGCAGGCAGCTCAAGTTTATATACATTATAATTTATACGCTCTAACACCTTAAAAGGACCAGCAGCTCGTGGCATTAACTTGGACTTGCGCAAGTCAGGAAAGCGATCTTTGCGCAAATGCAACCAAACAAGATCTCCAACATCAAACACAATATGCTTTCTTCCTCTATCTCCATACGATTTATATTTAGCATTCATGTGTGCAATGTTTTCTTTAGTTGTCTCATGCAATTTTAGTATCAATTCAGCACGTTGTGTAGCATCAAGATTATTTTGCATCGTAGATGGAAGAGGCAATAAATCAATAGGTGCACGAGCTACAAAACCATACACAATCTCAAAAGGGCACATCTTAGTGGTAGAATGCAGCGAACGATTATAAGCAAATTCAACATGAGGCAAACATTCTTCCCACAATTTCAAATTATGTTTTAAAACAGCCCTAAGCATAGTAGACAAAGTTCTATTAACAACTTCAGTTTGTCCATCAGTTTGAGGGTGACATGTAGTACTCCAACTTAGCCTATAAACATCTCCAAAAGTGGCCAAGAAATTTACTATCACGATCTGAAACAATTGTATTTGGCACACCATGCAAGCGAATGATTTCACGAAAGAACAAATCAGCAATATTAGCAGCATCATCGGTTTTATGACATGGTATAAAGTGTGCCATCTTAGAAAATCTATCCACAACAACAAATATGCTATCTCTCCCCTTCTTTGTTCTAGGTAAACCCAAAACAAAGTCCATGGATATATCCTCCCATGGAACGCTAGGTATGGGTAAAGGCATATATAAACCATGAGGATTAAGTCGTGACTTAGCTTTTTGGCAAGTAGTGCAGCGAGCAACAAAACGCTCAACATCCCGTCTCATCTTTGGCCAAAAGAAATGCGCGGCTAGTACGTCCTCGGTCTTCTTGACGCCAAAGTGTCCCATGAGTCCTCCTCCATGCGCCTCCTGTAACAACAAAATACGAACGGAGCTATCTGGAATGCATAGCTTGTTAGCACGAAACACAAATCCATCACTGAGGACGAATTTGTTCCATGTTCTACCATCCTTACAATTCTGCATCACTTCTTTAAAATCAGCATCTTGCATATACAAATCTTTGATGGTCCCTAACCCAAAAAATTTGAAGTCAAGTTGTGAAAGCATAGTGTAACGTCGAGACAAAATATCAGCAATAACATTATCTTTATCTTACTTTACTTGATTTCGGTCAAGTATCATCCTCTTCATGGTATCTTTTCTCCAAGTTGTTATTTTTTGTTTTAATTGGTATCTTTTTTTTCAATTGGTGTCTTATCGATCATTTGTTGTGTTGATTTGATTCCTTTTGATATCACACTTCATGTGTTGATGTGTTTTGGAATCAATCATTTGTTGATTTGGATTTTGATATATTTTGGACAACCTTTTTGTGTCACACCTTGGTGTGCTCTCTTCTTGGTTTACTTAGTGTTTTCGTCCAAATTATGTCTCGTTCGGTTCTAGAAAGCCTTTGCATGATCGGTTACTAATTTATATTCTTTTAGCATGCTTATCTTTCTTGATCCAATATATAGGGTATGCTCCACCGAATCCTAAATCGGCTAAGATGTGCATGAAATTCAATTTCATATCTATATGCACATATTTATGTGGAGTATGTCCTATATATTGTAGTTTATCTAACTACTATGAGACCCAATGAGTTTGGGAACCATTTTGTACTCTAATTGTGTTTTAGGTACAATGGAGATGCATTGGATGCTTGCCTCATTCATAAGGAAGGTGTTCTCACCATGTGATTGTCAGAGTCAAGCTTTGATGACAAACAAATTCTCATCATCTTCATCATTAATGCATCTCGGTAACAAGTATCTATCTCATGCATTCCTTTTAGTATCCAACCTTGTGTAGGTTGTCTCTTGGCATGAAAGCTTTTATATGCAATTGTTGTGGTTTTGGCCTATTTCCTTCACTTAATATATCTTTGTGATATGTGTGATGAATTTGCAAAAACCTTGTCTTCAATTGATATTATTTGTTTGTGATACTTGTTGCCTATCTCAAAGCATCTCCACTATCTCTTGTTCCCTTAGTGATATGTGTGGTGCATTTGATATATTTGAAGTTCATTTATATACAATGAGATAAATTTGAGCTATGTGCTATGCTTTTAAGCAACAATCTCATTTGTATATTTATGACTTCCTTTTGGATACCTTGTTCTCTCTTTCCCGAACCATTTCGTATGTATATGTTTCTTTGCGGATGTATTCAATGGTTTATCTAATTAGAAATCTATACATATGAGAGAGGTCACCTTTTAGTTGGTATCCTATTTCTTTTTGAGCCACCTTGTGTTTTATCTATAATTCTTTGGTGGCCTCCAAATTTGTCTCATGAGTGCTTGTCTTATTGTATATTGGTATCTTTGCACACTCATGTATTTCTTGAAGATCTTTTGACCTCATGCCTACCATGGTGAGCATGTTGATTTTTCTTTGTCTAAATGCTCTCATTAGCTTTTGGCATTTTCAATTGGTTTAATTTCCAATTGGTATCCCTAAGCTTGTGAACATATTTCTCTAAAAAGATCTTTTTATCTCGGTTGGGCATATCTTATGTTGAATCTTTGAAAATTGGTATCTTCTTTTGGCTCAACCACATCTTTGGTGCAAGTGCTATGATTTGTTTTTGCATTATGCACTCTTGCACCTGTTAAGTGTTCTAGATGATTTTGGGGGAGCGAGGATGCCATATTTGTGCACTCCTATGTGCATGAACATTGCGGAGCTTCTCCGGTTTTTATTTAGAACTCTCGCTTTGGATCTTTCGATTGTTTTTCTCCTTTGTGGAGATGTTTAAAATGATTTCATCTTTTTGCAATCTTTTGATCCTCAATATAATTTGATTTCCTCTATTTTTCGGTTAAAAGGGATTGTCATCACCTTTATGGAGGAACTCATATTATATTAGCTCTCTAAATTTTTCTTCCCATTTCGGCAATCGATGCCAATGGGGGAGAAGATTAGAGGGTTTAAGGGAATTTGGGTTTTATGCTTTTGTTGCATTTGCCTTTAATGCGCTATGCATTCTTGCTTGTTTGTCATGCAAGGATGCTCTATTCATTATATAAACCCTCTTAAAAAGGGATTGTCATCAATTACATAAATGGGGGAGATTGAAAGTGCATGGTTGCTCCCATGCATGGTTTTGGTAATTAATGACAATCTCTATGGACTAATGTTTGCATTGAGCTATATTTATAGGTGTGTCCATTTGAGTTGCTTGTTCTCCATTTGTTGGAGTCAAGGTTAAGGGAAGAAGAAAAGTTTGTGTTGATCAAGGCTTTGTGCGGGTTGATCATCACTCAAGGCGAAGTGAAGATATGCCAAAGAGGGTGTCTCCCATCTTGGTGTATGGGGGAGCATCATATGGATCTTCACCAAGCGAAGCGCAATCAAGAAAGGTGGTGCGTCTTGAGGAGATGAAGATCGACTTCGTCGACCTCAAGTGGATTAATGCGCAAGGCAAAAGTATGATCTTGATAGGGTTTCTATTTTACCGGTCTCATGATGTTTAGTGAGAGACCGGGTTATAGGATAGATAGCCGTACTATCAAGAGGGGCTCTCGACCGTATATCATGATCATATCGTCGTAGAGAGCACAAACCTTTGCATCCATGCAATCATCTTTATTGGTTCTTATTTGGATTTTATCCATGTGAGAATTTAGAGCTTGTGTTCATCTCCATACCAAGCTCTAGTTCATCAAAAACGGATCTCATGAATACCTTCTTGCGTTTTTTATTTTAGAGGGTTTTCCGGTTTGTCTCTTCTAAGAGAGGTCAAACTCTCTCCTTATGATTTCCTCCTCACATGATGGACAATTATGTTTCTCTGCATGATCTTGTAGAGCTTTTCATTGCAAGTCTAACGAGCCCAAGATCATCGAAAACGGAGTCCGGATGCAAAAGATATGCCCATTTTCATATTGCAATTTCTGCTGTTTTCTGTGGGGCGGAAATTCCGGCCCTGAGGCCGGAAATTCCGGCCCCCGGAAGTTCCGGCCGTTGCACCGGAATATCCGGCCCATATTTTCATCTGAGCTTTTTTGGCTAAGTCTTTTTGGCTTTTCTCTCTGGAGGGGGTCCGGAATTTTACCTCGGAAATTTCCGGGGGTCTGGAATTTCCGGTCTTTGGTCCGGAATATCCGGCCCAAGGAAAATTTGTCTAAGTCATTTTTGCGTTTTCTCTCGAGTGGGGGTCCGGAACTTTGCACCGGAGGTTTGCTCCGGAAATTTCCGGGGCACCGGAAATTCCGGTGTAAGCCCCGGAATATCCGGCCCCCGGCCGGAAGTTCCGGCCCTTTAACCCGGAATTTTCGACCCCTCGTTTTTCCAACGGCTATTTTTTGGGGGGGGCTATAAATAGCCCCCTTCTTCCCCCAAGTGCTTGTTGCTCACCTTGCTCACTTGTTTTCCTCTCTCCTCCATTGTTGCTAACCTTGTGAGCTTGATTCCTCTCAATCTCTCCAATGATTCTTGCCCAAACTTAGGGATTCAAGAGAGGAGATCTAGATCTACCTTTCCACCAATCAACTTCTCCTCTAAGTGAGGGGAACCTAGTGGATCTAGATTTGGGGTTGCTTTGTGTTCATCCCCTTCGTTCTTCCTCTCTTATTCCCCCCAAAGCATTTGTTGCTTGGTTGGAATTTGAGAGTGAAGGACTTGAACACTTCGTGTGTTCTTACCTTTTGCATTTGTTGCATCGGGTTGCTCTCTCCGCGGTGATACGTGAAGTTGAAGGTTGAGAAGCTTGGTACTCTTGGGTGCATTGTGTTCCCAAGAGCTTGTTGCCTCTTGGGTGCATCGTGTACCCTAGACGGTTGGAGGTGCCGCTAAGTCTTCGGTTGTGAAGCTTCGGCACATTTTGCGAGCCCCCAATTGAGTTGTGGGTGTGCCCCAAGCAAGTTGTAAAAGGGCTCCGGAATCCGCCTCGAAGGATTCCGATAGTGAAAGGTGAACCAATCCCTTGGGTGAGGTTCATCGGAGAATAGGGTGAGGCCTTTGTGGCATCTTGAGTAGGCCTTTTGTGGCGAGCTCACACCCCTCCAACGAGATGTACTCCCTTAACAAGGAGGAACTCGGGAATACATCCTCGTCTCCGCGTGCCTCGGTTATTTCTATACCCGAGCTTTACTTATGCAATTTACATTGTGATAGCCTTCGTGCTTGAAGTTCATATCTTGCTATCACCTTGTTGCTCGAATTTCTTAGCATAGGTTGTTGGTGCACATAGGTCAACCTAGAATAATAGGTTGTTGGCTTGTTAATTTAAACACATAGTTTTATTCCGCAATTATCAAGCCCCTAATTAGAAAAAGTTTTAATCGCCTATTCACCCCCCCCCCCCTCTAGGCGACATCCGGGCATAGCTTGTTCTTTCAGGTGTTAGGGTGTGGCGATGGGGGCAGGGGCTAAAATAGGCTGGATAAACTTGTCCTGTCGCCACAGATGACTCTTGGATAGTCTCACGCGAGGTAAAGGTTTAACCGCTCCCACTCGCCGGCCTTCCCCGGAAGAGGGCCAATCAGGTGAGCCGGATGGTACCGGTGGGTAAATTAGTACACCTCTGTAGGGTAAATCTTTTCGAAAAGCCGTGTCCGCGGTTATGGACGCCTTGGGAACGGATTACGAGATCATAGAGAACATTAATTTAATTAAAATTTTGCAGCTAAAGGTTGCAACTCAACGTGTGTTAAAAGGTTCATGTCCTCGAGGGGGATTCGAGGGAGTGCCTTTGTGGAGATGATTGATTATAAATGGTTACTATGGGTTCGATGAGAACCAAAGATGAAAGTTGCTATCTTATCCCCTTTGAGAAAACATTCTGAGTAGTCGATGCCATGGGTTTATGTCTTTATAAATGAAAACTAGTTGTAACATCCCAATCTTTTATTTGGATGTTTTGCATTTAGAGCATGTGCATTTCATCATGGCATACTTTTAAAATTTTGCATTTGCTTGTTTGCACCTTTTGCCAAAAAGAAATAAACCCTAAACTCTATTTTGAATTATAGCAAAATTCAACAAGCTAATTATATAGGCTTGGGGTTTTGTGCAACAATACCCTTTTTTAGTCAAATATGACAGAGGGGAATTTTACAAATTTTTCAAAATTAGTTTGACTCAATTTGAGCTCCAAAATCAAAAGTTATAGAGAAAACAGTTTGCACAAAAAAAATAAAGAGAAGGAAAAAAAAACAAAGACCGGCCGGCCGGCCGAAGGCCAGCTACGGCCCAAATCCGGGCAGCCTTGGACAACAACCGAAGCAGCCCTTTCCTTTCTCTCCCCACGTTCTTTTCTTTGTTTTTTTTTCTCTCTAACGCTGGGACCCACCCAATCATCTGCCAACTCGGGAAGACTCCAGGATGAACACGAGGCCGTTCCCGTAACGAACCGACTCGAAAAATCTCCCGATTTCGTTCCGATTTCTTGCCCCCTGACCACGAAACTCCGCCCATAAATACCCCACCCCGTCCTCCACCGAAGCCCTAAAAATATTTCGAGGTTAGCCCCAAATCGATCTCGATTTCGAGATCAAACTTTTGCCGCCGGCCACCATTGCCGAGCTCGAAAAGGTGAGCGCCGCCGTCGCCTCGGACCACCCCGTCCTCCCTAAATGAGTCTCTCATCTCCCCCTCTCTTCACCGCATCTTCCTAAACTCTCCTTTTTACAAACGGTGCACCACAGCCCTCGGGAGCTTCGCCGGAGCACCGCCAGTTTCCGAGCTCGGGACGTCACCGCCGCCGTTGTTTGGATCTCCGGGAGCCACCTCCGAGCACACATCCGTCTTCAGCGTGACCAAGGGAGCACGTGGGACATCTACGAGGAGCTCGAGGACCACCGCAGCGTCGCTGCCATCCCCGCCCGAGCCGCCGCCGTCGCCGTCCGTCACCGAGGTGAGCGTCGGCCGCGTTCTCGACCCCATCCCCGTTGCTGACCGTCAGATCGCGATCTGGCGGACAAGATCGATTCACTTAAGTGAATCGGTATCGGCCAACCAGATCGTGCCGCGTGGCGTCCGACGTGGCTGCCCAGTCAGCATCTGCGTCAGCCCTAGCCTGTGCACGGAATCTTTTCCGTTGAATTCGAATTATAATTCCAGGAAATTATTAAAAATTGTAAAATTCATATCTCTTCAACCGTAACTCGAAAAATTAAGTTCAATATACCAAAATTCTTAGAAAAATAATATCTATCCAGATCTGAAATAATATTTAACTTTTAAATTATTTTTATTATGTGTATTTTCAAATCTTGTTAATTGATAATTTGGGAATAACTTTTTATCTATAACTCTAATTAAAATAATTCCTTTTGCTAAAAGTTTCTAAATTAAATCCTATGTCCAGAGAAAATTAAACCTAATTTTTGTGAACTAGTTTTTGAAAGTTTATTAGAAGATCCATGTTTAACCTTTTAATCGACATTAACTTGATCATAATTGGTTTGTTGCATTAAAATATTTTTCATGCATCATATAATCAAGAGAACTAAAGTTAATGTTTTGTGCCCAAATAGCATGCCATGCATGCATATGTGTATGTTTGCTTTGTTTCTTATGTGTGAATCGCGTATCATCGTGTAGACAACGACGTTGGTTGCAACTGTTGCTGTGACTGCAACGAGTGCGTGAACGACTACTCCGGCAACTGAAGGCAAGTGATGCAACCATATCTCCTATTATTTTCCTACTATGCATCTAGTCCTATTTTTGTAGATATGCATGTGTAGGAGTTGAATTGTATGCTATGCTATTAGGTAATTCACTAAACCCCAAGTGAATTACCATATGTATTCCTTGTAGATTAGTTCCACCATGAAACCACCGTTAAACTTTGCTTAGTTGCTTAGACGTGGTTGTGGGATCACAATATGAGATTGATGTTGTAGACTTAGATGTTTCTTTTGCAAATCTAATAAAACAACATTAATTTAACTTGATATCTGGGTGGCAACTGGTCGGTTGTGGGGGGAAATAGTTGAGTGGCTGCTCAGGTCCGTAGTATCTGAGTAGGTGCACTTGTGAACGGCCACCCAGGTTCCCGAGAATAATTGTGGAGTCATGTTTAGTAGCTTACGAGTACAACCACATGTCGAAATAGATATGGGCATGGTCTTGACTAAATAAGTAGTAGGCACTCGGGTCCCCGTAGCCAGAGATGGAGCGTAGTAGGTTTGGTACGGTGCGGAGGATGGCTTGAGGGTCTACTACCCAACGGTCTCGGTTTAGCTTTCTCCCAACCTATATACAAATTGAGTGTTTAGGTAAATGGGGTTAGATAGACCATGTGGGTAAAGTGTACAACACTCCCGAGAGTTTAAATCTAAATACTTAGCCGTGTCCCCGGTTACGGACATCTTGAGCCAACTAGACTAGATCCTACAAGAGTTCTCACTCATTCCAATTTCTGTAATTAAAATTTGATGGGTGAACCAAAGGGTAGGAGCACTGGTTTCTATCAGTGTCCAATGATTGTTTATTTTTGTTGTAAAATTGTTTTTCAAATTGATAGGATAAAATTGTTTTTATGCAAAGAGCCTTCAAGTCCACCTAGCCCAAAATGCATGTAGTTGCTAGGTAGACTAGAGTATAATTAATAACTTGCTCACTTGCCAGTACAAATCCCAATGTACTGACCGTATTCGTGAACGACTGCAATTGCACTATTGCAGGTATGATATTACGTAGGTCTTGAAGCTACACCCGGCATGTACGCCTATGGCACGAGTTGATTGGAGCTTCATTATAGTTTATTTTCCGCTGTGTGCTTTTATTCAATAAAGTTATTTTGTGCTAGCGTCAATGCTATGCAAAGATGTAAGGATTCTTTATGTTCTGGATCATTTCGATGTAATAAAGACGCATTGTGCTTTGATATTTAATTTGTAATGAGTGTGCTAGCGAGTCGATCCGGGACTAGCACTATACTCATCGACGAGATCCATATTATTGGGTCGAGTCGCTACAGATGGTATCAGAGCCTTGTGTTGGCTGTAGGATCGAGACCTAGGATTGGAATAGGAAGCCATAGGTTTAAAATTACTTCACCTTCCATCTTTAAATTCTTCGCATTCTTCTAGTACTCTTCTCACTTCTAATTCCTTTACTTAACCCCTTTATATAGATGGGAGAACACCAATCACTAAAGGATGGATTGGAGTCCGGGAGGCTTATTGCAAGGCAACTAGCTCAAGTGTCCGAGGAGTTGGCATCAGCACGCAAGCTCGAAAAGACCTTGAGGTCTGATATAGTGTTCATGGCTATTGAGCTCTGTGACCAGGATGATCGAATTCTTGTGAAGGATAATCAGATTGCCTTACTACGGAAGGAGATTGCCAGTTTGCGAGCTCAACAAACCCCAGCCCCACCAGAAGACAAGGAAGATGCCAAGACAAAAGAGGAAGATGTGGAGTAGTACAATCCCGAGAAAGTGATCCCCTACGACTACGAGGAAGAAGGAAACTAGATAGTCATGCCCACCTTATAGTCTTCGATAGGTTATCGTTTTGCGTGTTAGGTGTTGATCATACCAAAACGTGTGGTATGGCAACTTTAGTCGAGAGCTTTCTTTTGTTTTCTTAAGTTTGAAACCTTGTAATTTTCGCAGGTTTCTAGACCCTATTTTGGAAAAGTATTTTAAAGAGTGTGGTTTGACTATATGTTGCTTGCTAAGTGTTGCTTGATCATAATAGGTATGGGTAGTTATTTCCCTAGTCCTATCTATCTAAAACTTGTCTTTTCCCAACCAATAGATGCCTCTCCATCGCAACCCCGAGAACAACAACACCGGGAACAACGACATGCAGCAAGTGATGACTCAGCTCATGCAAGTGATGACGCAGTTCATAGCCGCCAATGCCAACAACAACAACAACAACAACAACAACAACAACCCACCACCACCACCACCTCCACCGCCTCAGGTGGATATGCTCACTAGGTTCTTGAGACTAAGGCCTGAGAAGTTTTCCAGTGCACCTGAACCAATGGCAGCACTTGATTGGCTGCGCTCGGTGAACAAGGACTTAGTAACCGTGGGGTGCAATGAGGCTGAGAAAGTGAGGTTTACAGCCGATTTGCTTGAAGGACCAGCTGCATCATGGTGGGACAACTTCCAGATCACTCAGCCAATAGACACTGTCACTTGGGCGATGTTTGAGGAAGGATTTCGCAATGCTCATGTCTCGTCGGGCATTGTGAGCCTGAAAAGGAGGGAGTTCCGTAATCTGCGACAGGGCAACCGCACCGTGAAGGAATACATTGATGAGTTTGGGAATTTAGCTCGCTATGCGCCAGAAGATGTGGATACTAATCTCAAGAGGCGTGAGAGATTCCTCGATGGGCTGAACGATGAGCTGGCTGTTCAACTGTCGGTAGTTCACATTCCAAACTACCAGGCACTCATCGACAAAGCTATCATTCTTGAGGGCAAGCAGAAGCAGGCAGAGAGCCGCAAGAGGAAGTACAACCATGGTGGCCACAGTTCAGGACCCCATCAGAAGGTTCGTTATGATGATCATGGAGGATCCAACCATAACAAGCATGGGGGCAATAATCACCGTGGAGGCAATGGAAACAATCACAATGGAGGAAATGGCCACAATCATAATGGTCATAGGGGCAACAATCACCACAATGGAGGCAATGGACGCAACCACAACCCGGCACACAAGAAGGATCTCAGTCAGGTGCAGTGCTACAGATGCAAGAAGATGGGGCATTACTCAACTGATTGCACTGAGAAGAAGCCTGAAGAAGGAGCCAAGCCCAACCCATTCCAGAAGGCCACTACAAATCATGTGAACGTGGAGGAAGTCTATGACGAACCCGACCTGGTGATGGGTAAGCTCTTGATCAATTCATGCACAGCTCTTGTTCTATTTGATACTGGTGCATCGCATTCATTCATATCGAGGGCATTTGTGGGTAAGAGTTTGTTAGCATCTGAGATGCTTAGAGGAGCGATTAGAGTAAGCTCACCCAGAGGAGAAATGATTGCAAAGGCTATTTTCCGTAGCTTGACCCTAGAGATTGGAGCTTACAATTTCCCCACTGATCTTATCATACAAGAGTCACAAGGCTTAGATGTAATACTAGGCATGGACTGGATGTCTAAGTATGAGGGTCAGATCGATTGCGCACAAAGGCCATCACACTCACTACCCCAGAGAACAAGAGGATTAGATACAAGTCTAAACTGAATCTCGGAGAGGCCAAGTTAAATTCTCTTAAGGGGGTTAGCATAGAGGATGTCCGTATTGTGAGAGAATACCCGGACGTGTTTCCGGAGGAGTTACCAAGAATGCCACCTGATAGGGATATCGAGTTCATCATCGACTTGATACCGGGAGCAGGACCTATAGCCAAGAGACCTTACAAGATGGATGTTGACGAGTTAAAGGAACTAAAGAAGCAACTCAAGGAGCAGCTAGATAAAGGATTTATTCAGCGCAGTTCATCACCTTGAGGTGCACCTGTTTTGTGGGTAGAGAAGAAGGACAGGACACAACGACTAGTTATGGACTATCGCTCACTTAATGAGGTGACGATAAAGAACAATTACCCACTCCCCAACATCAACGATCTGTTTGATTAGCTGAAGGGAGCTTGTGTATTCTCCAAGATCGATCTTCGATCAGGATACCACCAGCTGAAGATTAGGAAGGAGGATATCCCTAAGACCGCCTTCACTACGAGGTATGGTCTATATGAGTACACGGTTATGTCTTTTGGACTAACCAATGCGCCGGCATACTTCATGACCATGATGAACAATGTCTTCATGGAGTTCTTGGATAAGTTCGTAGTGGTATTCATCGATGACATTCTTGTGTACTCCAAGAATGAAGAGGAGCATGAAGGACACTTGCGTCAGATATTGGAGAAACTTAGGGAACACAAGTTATATGCTAAATTTAGCAAGTGTGAGTTCTGGCTAAACACTGTGGGATTCCTAGGACACATAGTGTCAGCGGAAGGCATTGCAGTGGATCCAGCCAAGGTGTCAGCTGTGACCGAATGGGAGTCACCAAAGTCAGCAAAGGATATCCGGAGTTTCCTAGGACTGGCGGGATACTATCGGAGGTTCATTGAGAACTTCTCCAAGATTGCAAAACCAATGACGGAGTTGCTAAAGAAGGAGAAGAAATTTGCTTGGACCAAGGAGTGCGAAGATAGTTTCCAAGAGTTGAAGCAACGATTAGTGACAGCACCAGTTCTGTGTCTGCCGGATCTTCAGAAGGATTTCCAAGTTTATTGCGACGCTTCTCGCCAAGGACTTAGAAGTGTGTTGATGCAGGATGGAAGGGTAGTATCCTACGCATCAAGGCAACTCAAAAATCATGAAAGAAATTATCCCACACATGATTTAGAGCTTGCATCTGTCGTCCATGCACTCAAAACATGGAGACATTACCTCATGGGCAAGCATTGTGAGGTGTTCACTGATCACAAGAGCTTGAAATATATTTTTACTCAGAAGGAGTTGAACATGAGGCAAAGGAGACGGTTAGAGTTAATAAAGGATTACGTCATGAATCTCCAATACCACCCCGGGAAAGCCAACGTTGTAGCAGATGCATTAAGCCGTAAGGTGTATGCAAATGGGATTTCAACAGGAGAATTACCACCAGATCTGTGTGAGCAGTTTAAGCGTCTCAGATTGGAGTTAGTACCCGAGGGTTATGTGGCAACACTGGAGGTAGAACCAGTTCTAGTGAACAGAATTAGAGAGGCCCAGAAAGGAGACGAAGAAATATTAAAAATAAAAGATAGTATGAAAGAAGGAAAGGCTGAAGAATTCCAGGAAGATGAGCAAGGAACAATATGGTTTGGGGACCGTATTTGTGTGCCAAAGGATCCGGAAATTAGGAAGCTGATATTTCAGGAGGCACATGATTCACCATACTCCATCCATCCAGGCAACATGAAGATGTATATGGATCTGAAGAAGAGGTTCTGGTGGCCCAATATGAAGCGGGATATCGCCGAGTATATCGCTAAATGTGATGTGTGTAGCAGGGTGAAGGCCGAGCACCAGAAGCCAGCAGGGATGCTGCAACCCTTGCCGATACCCGACTGGAAGTGGGACAAGATTGGTATGGATTTTATCACAGGATTACCAAGGACTAAATCAGGTTATGATTCTATTTGGGTAGTTGTCGATCATTTGACCAAGGTCGCACATTTCATACCAGTGAAGACCACCTACACCAGCGCCAAGCTAGCCCAGCTCTACATGAGCAGGATTGTCAGTTTGCACGGAGTTCCCAAGGGAATTGTGTCGGATAGGGGAACACAGTTAACTTCTCACTTTTGGCGTCAGCTACATGAGTCGTTGGGAACT